>JAPYMA010001580.1:0-18649 GCA_035041965.1 Anisakis pegreffii | reverse complement strand
GCGCTTCGTTTTCAGTTACACCATTGCTATATTGACTGACTAAGATTACTTAACGAAATAAGGAGTCTGTAGATGCTTATGGATGTATTCCCAAACATGAAGATCGTAAAAAACTTACAGCGAAGGCAAACTTAAGCATTATAATTACGCTTATTATGGGATATTTGCTTGTTGTTGATGTACATTGTTTGAGCTGACACACAGAAGAATACAATAAGGAGAGAATAGAATACAAATTAAACGTACACCATCTGAGCGATAAACTCTGGTTTATATCTATTCGCATCGATATGACGGTGATCATGATTATTCGTATGATCATTATAATATATTAGTTATAAGCACAACTGTTCGAAACAATGTAACTCACATCATAATTACTCAATCGTCGTTTCGATCGGTTATTTGACATTAAATAATATTCAGAGATATGTAGAAGACCATCGACGGTAACTGCACAAAATGGATCATCATAGACAGCCGCAGGCAACAGTTGTTGAACAAGTTTTGCAGCAGCTTTCACAGTAACATGAACTCGACGATCACTGATTGATGCACTTGTTGACTGAAGCTCAGCAGAAGTGCATGCAGCTTGTTGCTGTTCACGTGATGCTCTTTCAGCCTGAGATAATGTCGAGGATGACCGAGATGAGGAGGTGGTAGCTTCATCGAACTTGTCATTTGAAGTGGCAGTTATGGTTCGCAGTTGATGATCTTCTGAAAGGAGAGGATGATAACTTCAACGTGGTGGTGGTAGTAATAGCTTCTGGTGTAAGTTGGAGTAGTTCATATTCATCAGCATTACTTCTAATTGTTCGATGATTTGCAATCATTTTCCCTCGATCTTTTAATAAGCTTTTCGTTACGTACACAGATCTATTATGAGCATAATATTGTAAAAATTTCAAAATCTTAACTGCCATCTTAATTGGATGAAGGAACGAAAATTTAGCGAAATTCTGAAATAGTGCTATTATCAGGTTTTATGAGTTGCTGCGCATGAATTACTAAGAACAAATGCGGACAAAATTGGCTACTTGAATAGAAGTGATTACGCTGGAAAAAGGCTTCAGATACGTGACAGAAAAGTAACTTACTTTCCTTATTGAATCGTTGTTGAACTGAGTTGTTTGCCTCATCTTTATTACTGTCGTACTGTCGTTCATAGGCAATATCATATTTTTGTTGAGATGATGAGGATAATGCCAGTGATCGACAATACGAGCTTACTCCTACCGCAAACGGTGATCGCTTTTCACTGCAGCCTTGCCCTGAACTGCAGTGCTCACTCGCCATGGGGACACATGAACGATTATTTGATTTAGTAGCCATCGCAATTTCAGATGACACCACCAATAACGGTGACTGACAGTCAGTCGAGCCACCAATTTTGAGATGAGTGTCTTGGTGACAGATATTTTCCGGGAACAACGTCTCTTTGCAGCTTTTCTGGCAACTATTCGTCGAGTCGTTCGGCTCTATCACTTCGGAAGCTACTGTTGTTGACTGGTGATGACGACGGAGGTGCTGCGATGAGCAAAAACCATTCGAAGTAGTAATCTGTGAAGATGGAGATGCTACGCAACTGTTTATAGTAGTACTTGTATTAAGGTTATGATCACGACTGTGATCATGCTGATCAGGCGTAGATGTTGCTAATGAAAGGAACTGCTTGCGAAGTAATCTTACGAAGGTACGATATGCAGAAGGTTTGAGACGTCGATGTCGATTCTTATTACTGTTATCATTACCATTACTATTATTTGTATTATTATTCTCGGCATTATTACGATTATTGTTATTAATGGATTTGTTTGTTGCTGCTTCGAAACTTGCTGGCGTTGAATCATTTTGATCCATTGCGATTAAAACAACATCTGATCTCAAACACTGATCATTACTTGAACAATCAGCGACGAACGATTGATGATTCGTTTTGCACTTTTAAATTCGTCGCGTGTTCTTGAATATTAACTGGTAGTTCGATAAATTCGCGATTATTCGGCATTTCGGTACCAATTCAACTCACTTTATTACTATCCATTGTAAAGATGCATACGTAAATTAGATCGATTGCATCCGGTGAACCAGTTAATTCAATGCAATAAATTCAACAGTAACCGAGACCAGGATTAATCGATTGTCCGTCCCGCCAATGCTCCAATTAAGCCAAAGTAAATCAGCTTAGAAGCGCACAAGAAACGGTAGATGAATGTTTGTTTGGGTTGGATTCACACTGAAATTTTGAAAGTCTTGAATAATGATTGTAAACTTTTTAAAGTTCAATGTTCAAAGTATGGAAATTAAAGCAAACGAACAAACGTAATGGAATGAACGTGAAAAGTAGAATGATGCGTGGTAACTATCGTTGCGTTATCATTCGCAATATAGTCGTCGTTATTTGAAAGAATATCAAAACAAGAAGAATGCATCGCCGAAAAGGAAAGAATGGATATTCGATCGAAAATCGGTGGTGATACGAGTGGGATGGATAGGTGAAAAAAAAGTAAGTGAATGGTGCTAGAGGATAGGTGCATTATTTAGTGAATAATGAGCAACTACAGAACAATGTATTTACCAGTGCTATTGTTATAACGTGACTAGTGTTGAATGAACGAACGAGAACATTAACTCGAATTGATATTCTTATGAGTTTAGTTTTGGTTGTTGTTGCGGATGCTGTTGGAAGTTACATTTGAACAGATTTTTGGAAACGGGAGTTATTATGTGAAATGATGGAGGATTGTGGGATTTTGGCCGAAAAACATTCAAACGCTACGAACGTAGCATTAGCTTCACGTTATCTTCTCAACAGTGGGCAGCATAAAGCGTGAAGAAAATTGCGATAATAAGGAAGAAAACAGCGTTTGAAGAAGTTTCGTCTATTTGGCCACAGGCTACTCGTAATGGGCTAAATTTAGTGTTGCTTAGCGACGCAATGATGTGGAATCAACGAGTTCTTGTCAAATGAGGTAGTACAAAGGTTGGGCTGATGAAATGATCATTGTTCAGCTGACCGCTAGTGAAGAGGTCAGTAAACATATAAGCTGAGATGAAGCGCCGATAGGAAAGTCTAGCAAATAGTTGAAACTTCATAAACTGCTTATTTGGTACGTATGTGCAAATTTATTAAGTAAATAAGCAAACATGTGACATACGTACAAATACAACAAAATAATCGGCCAATACAAGCATTTATATCTGAACTTATATTCATATCTCTAATATTTATTTATTCACTGAACTATTTATACACACCTATACATTTACATTTACTTGTGCACGTCGAAACTAATCCCACATGTAACCATCGAATTTCCTTCCTGGACACGATCGCTCTCTAATCTGGACAATCTTCAAGCGATCAAGTAACAAGCAACACATTGTCGTCATAAAGCTTTCACAGATTCATTAAAACACTCGTGAAAAAATTCACAAACTGTAGCATAACTGATCGGGTGTTTAGCCATTAAAGCCATAATCAGGATTAATGTGGACTCGTGACTAAAAAGGGTAGTTTCGGCCAGTAACCTGAAGCATATCGCCAATTTTAATGATAATTGTGTTGTCCTTGAGATACTCCTAGCTATCCGACTAGTTAGCATAAATATGCAGCAAGGAGTGGTTAATGGCGATTGCGAGCTGAAGAAATGAAGGTAGGGTGGGAACAAGGAACCGTACTTGGTCGGTACTATATATATATATATATATATATATATATATATATATATATATATATATATATGCACAAAAATGTTTTATTTAGAAAGTTGAGAATACAACACAGAAGTTTATATGCACACTTTTTGTATGAGCATGAACGGAGAAGAGAAAGGAAGATAAGAATAGACATGATATGTAAGCGTTGCACCTGATGCTACCGTCATTCAGCTAGAATAACAACACTAATAATCCACGTTTTGTTCCAACTAATAATGGCTTGTCAGTCATTTTGATGACTTTTTTGCATGTTATTTTTATGGAATGAATAACGAAAAGAGTCAGTGAATAATCTCGAAAACAAACGATCTGATCCGAAAAAAAAATAATTGTAAAGAGAACGAAAAAGTAAGCTCTTATTTGCCTTATCAACTAGCAATGAGAACATCGAACGACTAAAGGAATGCTAAGCTGATCAAGTTCCGTCAAAATCCAATAGATGGCAGCTTCGACTAATTAACTTCAGATTGTTCGAGTTCTAATTCAAAATATGAAAAACGTTTCTACTCGAAATACTTTTCAGATATTCTCATTTGCCGTCAAAAAATAGATAAGTGGTGCTTTTTTCATTAGTAAACTAGGTTTATAGAAATTGGAAAGAAAAGAAACGTTTCGGTTGAAGGTGGTGGAATGAATGGATGAAAACATAAATGAGGTTCAATAGATATGAATGGGTGAATACGCATTTCATGAAAACTGCAGCAGTTGCTGTATAAGGAACGAGGGAAGGTAAACAGGCAACGATCGGAAGCAGCTCGAGAACAGTGGGTGACACGACACGTGCGTACTGCACAAGGATCGCAGTGAGGCTATGCAATTTTGGAAGGAAGATACAAGTGTCAGAGAATGAAACTTGTGCAAGAGATAGGAGACTGGGTGAAGGCAAAAGAATGAGAAAATGCTAGTATACAATGTGCTTATGAAGAGAACTATTGATGCAAAGGAAAAGATACACCGCGCTGATGCTGATACTGCTGCAACCATTCAGTTTTTGTTGGAATATCTGAAATTGTTTTTTTTTTTGTTCTTTTCTGCCCTTCTCTCTTAATATTGTTCTTCTTCTTCAATAAATTTATCTCCTCGTTTGTCGTTGTTGTTTCTTGGGTGGTTATTTGTTATTATTTCATGTTTTTGTATTGCATTGTATTATTGCTACAGAATCCGCGCAACACAGCCAATATAAAGCAAGCAGCAAAGCAATGCGAATCAACAGCGGAAATATGTTATATATATATATATATATATATATATATATATATATATATATATATATATATATATATATATATATATATATATATATATATATATATATTATATATATATACATATATATAAACATATTTCGTTGTTGATTCGCATTGCTTTGCTGCTTGCTTTATATTGGCTGTGTTGCGCGGATTCTGTAGCAATAATACAATGCAATACAAAAACATGAAATAATAACAAATAACCACCCAAGAAACAACAACGACAAACGAGGAGATAAATTTATTGAAGAAGAAGAACAATATTAAGAGAGAAGGGCAGAAAAGAACAAAAAAAAAAACAATTTCAGATATTCCAACAAAAACTGAATGGTTGCAGCAGTATCAGCATCAGCGCGGTGTATCTTTTCCTTTGCATCAATAGTTCTCTTCATAAGCACATTGTATACTAGCATTTTCTCATTCTTTTGCCTTCACCCAGTCTCCTATCTCTTGCACAAGTTTCATTCTCTGACACTTGTATCTTCCTTCCAAAATTGCATAGCCTCACTGCGATCCTTGTGCAGTACGCACGTGTCGTGTCACCCACTGTTCTCGAGCTGCTTCCGATCGTTGCCTGTTTACCTTCCCTCGTTCCTTATACAGCAACTGCTGCAGTTTTCATGAAATGCGTATTCACCCATTCATATCTATTGAACCTCATTTATGTTTTCATCCATTCATTCCACCACCTTCAACCGAAACGTTTCTTTTCTTTCCAATTTCTATAAACCTAGTTTACTAATGAAAAAAGCACCACTTATCTATTTTTTGACGGCAAATGAGAATATCTGAAAAGTATTTCGAGTAGAAACGTTTTTCATATTTTGAATTAGAACTCGAACAATCTGAAGTTAATTAGTCGAAGCTGCCATCTATTGGATTTTGACGGAACTTGATCAGCTTAGCATTCCTTTAGTCGTTCGATGTTCTCATTGCTAGTTGATAAGGCAAATAAGAGCTTACTTTTTCGTTCTCTTTACAATTATTTTTTTTTCGGATCAGATCGTTTGTTTTCGAGATTATTCACTGACTCTTTTCGTTATTCATTCCATAAAAATAACATGCAAAAAAGTCATCAAAATGACTGACAAGCCATTATTAGTTGGAACAAAACGTGGATTATTAGTGTTGTTATTCTAGCTGAATGACGGTAGCATCAGGTGCAACGCTTACATATCATGTCTATTCTTATCTTCCTTTCTCTTCTCCGTTCATGCTCATACAAAAAGTGTGCATATAAACTTCTGTGTTGTATTCTCAACTTTCTAAATAAAACATTTTTGTGCATATATATATATATATATATATATATATATATATATATATATATATATATATAGTACCGACCAAGTACGGTTCCTTGTTCCCACCCTACCTTCATTTCTTCAGCTCGCAATCGCCATTAACCACTCCTTGCTGCATATTTATGCTAACTAGTCGGATAGCTAGGAGTATCTCAAGGACAACACAATTATCATTAAAATTGGCGATATGCTTCAGGTTACTGGCCGAAACTACCCTTTTTAGTCACGAGTCCACATTAATCCTGATTATGGCTTTAATGGCTAAACACCCGATCAGTTATGCTACAGTTTGTGAATTTTTTCACGAGTGTTTTAATGAATCTGTGAAAGCTTTATGACGACAATGTGTTGCTTGTTACTTGATCGCTTGAAGATTGTCCAGATTAGAGAGCGATCGTGTCCAGGAAGGAAATTCGATGGTTACATGTGGGATTAGTTTCGACGTGCACAAGTAAATGTAAATGTATAGGTGTGTATAAATAGTTCAGTGAATAAATAAATATTAGAGATATGAATATAAGTTCAGATATAAATG
This sequence comes from Anisakis pegreffii, assembly GCA_035041965.1. NCBI lineage: Eukaryota > Metazoa > Nematoda > Chromadorea > Rhabditida > Anisakidae > Anisakis > Anisakis pegreffii. The sequence continues at coordinate 11,840 of JAPYMA010001580.1, read as the reverse complement.
CTTGTATTGGCCGATTATTTTGTTGTATTTGTACGTATGTCACATGTTTGCTTATTTACTTAATAAATTTGCACATACGTACCAAATAAGCAGTTTATGAAGTTTCAACTATTTGCTAGACTTTCCTATCGGCGCTTCATCTCAGCTTATATGTTTACTGACCTCTTCACTAGCGGTCAGCTGAACAATGATCATTTCATCAGCCCAACCTTTGTACTACCTCATTTGACAAGAACTCGTTGATTCCACATCATTGCGTCGCTAAGCAACACTAAATTTAGCCCATTACGAGTAGCCTGTGGCCAAATAGACGAAACTTCTTCAAACGCTGTTTTCTTCCTTATTATCGCAATTTTCTTCACGCTTTATGCTGCCCACTGTTGAGAAGATAACGTGAAGCTAATGCTACGTTCGTAGCGTTTGAATGTTTTTCGGCCAAAATCCCACAATCCTCCATCATTTCACATAATAACTCCCGTTTCCAAAAATCTGTTCAAATGTAACTTCCAACAGCATCCGCAACAACAACCAAAACTAAACTCATAAGAATATCAATTCGAGTTAATGTTCTCGTTCGTTCATTCAACACTAGTCACGTTATAACAATAGCACTGGTAAATACATTGTTCTGTAGTTGCTCATTATTCACTAAATAATGCACCTATCCTCTAGCACCATTCACTTACTTTTTTTTCACCTATCCATCCCACTCGTATCACCACCGATTTTCGATCGAATATCCATTCTTTCCTTTTCGGCGATGCATTCTTCTTGTTTTGATATTCTTTCAAATAACGACGACTATATTGCGAATGATAACGCAACGATAGTTACCACGCATCATTCTACTTTTCACGTTCATTCCATTACGTTTGTTCGTTTGCTTTAATTTCCATACTTTGAACATTGAACTTTAAAAAGTTTACAATCATTATTCAAGACTTTCAAAATTTCAGTGTGAATCCAACCCAAACAAACATTCATCTACCGTTTCTTGTGCGCTTCTAAGCTGATTTACTTTGGCTTAATTGGAGCATTGGCGGGACGGACAATCGATTAATCCTGGTCTCGGTTACTGTTGAATTTATTGCATTGAATTAACTGGTTCACCGGATGCAATCGATCTAATTTACGTATGCATCTTTACAATGGATAGTAATAAAGTGAGTTGAATTGGTACCGAAATGCCGAATAATCGCGAATTTATCGAACTACCAGTTAATATTCAAGAACACGCGACGAATTTAAAAGTGCAAAACGAATCATCAATCGTTCGTCGCTGATTGTTCAAGTAATGATCAGTGTTTGAGATCAGATGTTGTTTTAATCGCAATGGATCAAAATGATTCAACGCCAGCAAGTTTCGAAGCAGCAACAAACAAATCCATTAATAACAATAATCGTAATAATGCCGAGAATAATAATACAAATAATAGTAATGGTAATGATAACAGTAATAAGAATCGACATCGACGTCTCAAACCTTCTGCATATCGTACCTTCGTAAGATTACTTCGCAAGCAGTTCCTTTCATTAGCAACATCTACGCCTGATCAGCATGATCACAGTCGTGATCATAACCTTAATACAAGTACTACTATAAACAGTTGCGTAGCATCTCCATCTTCACAGATTACTACTTCGAATGGTTTTTGCTCATCGCAGCACCTCCGTCGTCATCACCAGTCAACAACAGTAGCTTCCGAAGTGATAGAGCCGAACGACTCGACGAATAGTTGCCAGAAAAGCTGCAAAGAGACGTTGTTCCCGGAAAATATCTGTCACCAAGACACTCATCTCAAAATTGGTGGCTCGACTGACTGTCAGTCACCGTTATTGGTGGTGTCATCTGAAATTGCGATGGCTACTAAATCAAATAATCGTTCATGTGTCCCCATGGCGAGTGAGCACTGCAGTTCAGGGCAAGGCTGCAGTGAAAAGCGATCACCGTTTGCGGTAGGAGTAAGCTCGTATTGTCGATCACTGGCATTATCCTCATCATCTCAACAAAAATATGATATTGCCTATGAACGACAGTACGACAGTAATAAAGATGAGGCAAACAACTCAGTTCAACAACGATTCAATAAGGAAAGTAAGTTACTTTTCTGTCACGTATCTGAAGCCTTTTTCCAGCGTAATCACTTCTATTCAAGTAACCAATTTTGTCCGCATTTGTTCTTAGTAATTCATGCGCAGCAACTCATAAAACCTGATAATAGCACTATTTCAGAATTTCGCTAAATTTTCGTTCCTTCATCCAATTAAGATGGCAGTTAAGATTTTGAAATTTTTACAATATTATGCTCATAATAGATCTGTGTACGTAACGAAAAGCTTATTAAAAGATCGAGGGAAAATGATTGCAAATCATCGAACAATTAGAAGTAATGCTGATGAATATGAACTACTCCAACTTACACCAGAAGCTATTACTACCACCGCCACGTTGAAGTTATCATCCTCTCCTTTCAGAAGATCATCAACTGCGAACCATAACTGCCACTTCAAATGACAAGTTCGATGAAGCTACCACCTCCTCATCTCGGTCATCCTCGACATTATCTCAGGCTGAAAGAGCATCACGTGAACAGCAACAAGCTGCATGCACTTCTGCTGAGCTTCAGTCAACAAGTGCATCAATCAGTGATCGTCGAGTTCATGTTACTGTGAAAGCTGCTGCAAAACTTGTTCAACAACTGTTGCCTGCAGCTGTCTATGATGATCCATTTTGTGCAGTTACCGTCGATGGTCTTCTACATATCTCTGAATATTATTTAATGTCAAATAACCGATCGAAACGACGATTGAGTAATTATGATGTGAGTTACATTGTTTCGAACAGTTGTGCTTATAACTAATATATTATAATGATCATACGAATAATCATGATCACCGTCATATCGATGCGAATAGATATAAACCAGAGTTTATCGCTCAGATGGTGTACGTTTAATTTGTATTCTATTCTCTCCTTATTGTATTCTTCTGTGTGTCAGCTCAAACAATGTACATCAACAACAAGCAAATATCCCATAATAAGCGTAATTATAATGCTTAAGTTTGCCTTCGCTGTAAGTTTTTTACGATCTTCATGTTTGGGAATACATCCATAAGCATCTACAGACTCCTTATTTCGTTAAGTAATCTTAGTCAGTCAATATCATTAATGCATTTCCTGTATGAATGAATTCGCATTTCAGCGTTCCAGTTCGAAATCAATTCACCTGTTCGACATTTTGACCGTCTTTTATGCGAACTGGTCATCGTTAACATCGCAAAATACTGAAAGTTCTACATCTCTTCTTTATCGAGCATGGGGATTAACGCCGATCAATTCAGTTTGGTGGGCCGCGGATAGCACCCGGTAATATCATTATCATTTCAAAAAATCGTTAATGTGAGCAGTATTATTGTTATTACTATTCTTACTTTTATTATGGTTAGTTTACGGTTCATATATTTTCTTACAGTCAGCCTAATTTTAACAACTATACTGCAGGACAGCTGGAAATAGAAGGGCGGATGTATCAAAGATGTCATCAAGTTTAGTGGTGCTCCGATGTGTTAAAACACACCCGTTGCAACACGGTTTTACTGTGGTCAATTTAAACGCATTTATAAATGCTTTAAGAGCGTGTGGTTTACCTGAATCGTGCTCATTTGTCGCACATTTACCGAGCGCTGCATCCAACGATCAATTCAATGATGAGCAAGTGCTCAAGTAGGTTGCTTTCTGAATGTTATATTTAATCAGCAAATCGGGGTTCGATAAATTGGAATCGATCGACTGATATATGCATGAACAGATAGGTCAAATGGCAAAATTCATCCTGAAAAGGAAATCATTGAATACGAATAATTTACAGATATATGGATGATGTGGTGGTGGATGTCGATAAAACGCAACAACTGGGTCAGAACAGCACTGAAGAAATTCGAAAGTTGCATGAATTTCATGCCCCAGCTTAGAAATTGAATAGTGCGCGTAATCACTGTTTTAACTGATTTATAATTCGCATAGAAGCGTCGTTTAGATTCAGCAAATCTCTGTCAAGCCGCATCTTATCAGCTTCACGTATTATGGCCTTTCCCTGCTCTGACTGTCAAGTTTTGTACTGCAGCTTTCAGTTACAATTTTTTGCTTCCCTTATTTTATTCATCTTCATCGGTAATCTATTGTAGAGCTTTAGCTGATCAATCAATGAAGTAAATATGTGTGTCTTCGATCGTTGCTACTTCTCAGGATGTATTATAATACTATTATCAGGAAGGAACGAATTTGCAGTTTTGTACAGGATGTACTCTATTTTATTTCAGTCTATACGTATTATTTGAATATGCTGGTAATTTATATTAATTAAATGTGCTTTTTCAATTCTGTTTATTTGTGTCATATTTTACAATGTATTTTTGGCTCTATTTGTTTGTATTGTAATTAATTGGGTATTACTAGAGGAATATGATTATGAGTGCAATTGTTTTATTCTTTTTATTCTGTCATGCACTTTATGATTTAATCTTTTTTACGAAATGATCTCTTAGAAATTTCTTCTTTGTTGATTGATTAATTAATTTCTAACATTCAGTTGACACTTTTGGTCTTCACTTCAACTTCTCGACTGATTAATTCTTCCACTTTTTGTTTACTGTTGTTATTGTTATTATTATTGTTGTTGTTATCGACACAATCTTTATCCTGTCTACCTAATAAGTCGCTAGCTCCTTTGGACAAAATGAATTGGCCTTTTTTTCTGTAATCCAATCGAGATTCCATCCATAAAACTTCCGTAAATACTTCAAAAATTTACTTGATGATCACTTTTTTTATCTATGATGTTCCTGAACAATTGTAAATATTTATGCTGATGTTGTCAGTGATATGAAGCGGACTAATTTCGTTTGTTTGTACACCATTGGACGCTGTTCTAGCGTAATGATTTAATGCGGTGAAAATGGGTTAATTAGACGTATTCAAATTGTTTATTTTGTCTGCTGCATCGTTTGAGCAAGCATTTCTGGCATTGAAGACAGCCTTTTATTGAAATAATTTTCACAGCACCGCTAACATCTATGTGCGTCAAGGTAATGCCGAAAAAGAGGCCCGTCACTAATTTTGAGTTTATGGGCAAAAAAAGATTCACGCTTGTCACAAAGTATTCCGTACGAATTTTAGCCAAGGAATTTGCATACGAAGCTCACATGTTGCGCTCGAAAGTTTCAACATGGAATGAAGCGCAACTGCCGCTAACGATAAGCGTTCCTCTTTTACCATTTCCTGACCCCATATTTCGACATGAATCTCAACCTGGGATTCATGGACAGTGACAAATAAAGAGCCGATCGAAACACCTATTTGAGTGTTTCGATTGATATGGACCATTTTTACATGAACCTAATAAAAACCTAAAGTCACCCCGTCGGGAGTAGACACGAAGTTTCCTGTTAGAAACGACAATGTAACCACTTTGGTCTAAAAGATCATAATGATATCAGTTTCAAGCATCAGATACGTTATGTTCAAATGACCTACGACCTCAGCAAAATTAAAATCGTGAGATTTGTTGATTAGAGGACATCAACTATAGATTCTAAAACGCATATATCGTGCTGGTTTCGCAAATAATAGCCTGAGATATGGCTATACGCACTAATTGCATATTGGTCAACATGATCATGATATTGTTGAATATGGGCATTAGGATAAGGTTGTAGTTCGCTAACATCCGGCTTTGTTACCAGTTTCTTAACTGTACACATCTTGACGATTTCAAAATTAAAAGTTGGGATATAGCATCGTCAAAAAATGAGAGCTGCTTTGCAACCAAAGGGCAGTGACGGTGGCAACTCGACTGTTTGAGTAATATTCAGATAATTAACTATATCGCTCAGACTGAAACTCAAAAAGTCGTATTATAAAACTAGAAAGTATGCAGAATCCATCATGGAACCTGTGTGTACTGTTTGTTTGACTATGGTGATCTTGACGCTTCTAACGCAATTCATACGTTGATCATAGCAGACATAATGTTTTGAAATGAGCAGTGATGTGAACGCTAAACTAATTGATATAGCTTTAGAAATTCTGTAAAACTGATTTTTAGTGATGACAGAGAATCTCTTCTATCGAAAGATACCAATGAACCATCGCGTTAGTAAGCAATCTTGAGGATGCAGGTAGTATGAAGATTGTGCTCGTGACATGTTCAATTGTGAAGTTTGACAGTATAATGGAACCACTCAGTTATAAGACATTCCTTTAGAAATTCAGCTATATGTGTGGAACAGAGCGAAAGCACATATACTCTTCTGATGGTAAAGAATGATTTTTATTCGGTGCTTCCAAGAATTGTTTGCAGTGCTAAACATCCCTTAAGATACAGGTTTCTTGGGAATTGTACTCGTTCTATTTGTGTAGCACTACATCATTGACCAGCAGATACCCGATGTAAAATCAGAACTTTCGCTATCTGATCAACTGAGTGTCAAGAATATACGGAACTTTTCTTGTGGAAGAGACTACGTTGAATCCGGTGGTGTGATGATATCGTAAAAAGGAACATCATATATCTATTTCATTCCAGCTCTCGTATACATGTATGATGGTAGTCCATTCGATGCAGCTGCTTATCAGTAAAATTTATCGCTCGACTTTTGCTCTTTTTTTTACTCTAAGGATTATTTATAGGCTTACATATAGTTGAAATACCTCGGGTGTACTGCCACACTTCAGCTAAGACGTCCACGGGTTCCCATGTTTTGCAATATATCGAGCATTCAGTGACACCACCATGCCATACCATAAATGAATCCACCAAGTACTAAAGTTCACAAAACTTCAACTCTGCTTTGACTGTATTAATTAGACGGAACTGGTTCAGCAGCCGAAACTGAACCGAACAGTAACAAAGATCTGATATCAAATCGTGATGAAAAATCCCTATTTCGTCACTACGGGGCTTCTTATTTCACGCATTCATCATTATCGTACAAACATGATTCAGGTTATCTGACTCCCCTCGGCGAATCGGTTGACCGTTTGCCGATCATTTCCAAAAACTCATTCCGGGCTGAGAAATTGATCCCCACCCCTCCCTCTTCCTGATACAAAAACTTACAATTTCTACGTATAACGTCGGGAACAAAAGAAAAACCGGTCCGGAAATTCCTCAGAAGAAATTAATTTTCTGGAACAAAACGAGTATTTTTAGAACTTTATTTTTTCCCTTGCAGAAACAATATGAAGTTCGACAATCATGAACGAGAAACAATGAAAAAAATTTTTTTTCAGCGATAAAAAATGAAATCAATAATTCATGAAGAAGCAACATGCAATAAACATTTGAGGAATTATCTTCGAGATGAACGGAAAAGCAATCATTACATCAAAATGATGGTAAATGAATAAGTAAAAATTCATCGGAGGGATGAAAATAAATTCGAATTATCGAGCGTTTTGAAATGCGACAGGTGCATTAAGTCTGAAATTCCCATTCTACTTCTCAAGCATTTCAGTCATTAGCATCATAAGCAATGATGTCGTTCATCACGGAGTATTATGCCGGTTTAAAAAAACATTCATAAGCGATACAAGAATTAGAAATTGTAAAAATTGAAACAAGATATCGATATCATCAAATTCAGAAATGCTCGATCGTCCTACACCAGACCAATGATCTTTTCTGTCGTACCAAAGAGCCCAATCAATTCTTATTGCTCATGAGAGACGGTGTTAGCTAATATATTAAAGCACTTATGAGATATTTATGACTTCTTCAAACCGACTTTTGTTCAGGTCCAAACGAACTAAGGATACTCAGAAGATAGAATAAAGACGGGTATTTCCATGAACGAGCCGCGTTTAGATATCCGAGCAAAAAATACACCCTCGCAATGTCGTTTCATCATAACAAAATAACACCAAAAATTCCTTTTTCTCAATCAATCCCCAATGTTGATGAGAGACAATGTCAGCCGATATACTGAAGAACTTACGAAACATTTGTGACTAAGCAGATTTTTGTTTAGGTCCGAATGAGCTGATGATACTCACAATCAGGAAATAGGAGAAAGAAGAGTGCTGCCATGAACTAATCGCATTTACATACCCAAGTGAAAAAACACCATCATAGTGGCGTGCTATCATAACATAGCAACTGCACGAAATACTAATTTTACAACCCCGCCGTTACCCCCTAATTACGTAAAGTGGGTAATTTCACCCCCTATGAGAACCACTGTCTTATCTATTTCTTTATTCATGATCATTCCGCACTTTTGCTCTTGAATTATGATTTAATTGGTTTATTACCACTTAACGTGGAATATTTCATTTGTCGAATCTTCCGTCAAAAACTTCTTTAGAATTCATCGTCGTGAAAAGGTGATTCAAATTTCATTTTGTCAATACTGTTTTCAGATATTCGATACACAACCTTACTCCTTTTAATCCAATCGGAAGGGTCACTTTCTATCTTTATGCTCAATTTGCATACTTTTTTTGTGAATATGAAGTAATAACGTGATTGATGACCCCATTTATCGCTTCTGAAATTCTCGTGGTCATCGTTTCAGTTCTTTATACTAGATTTACTTCTAATATAAATGGCATATAAAATAATAACTAATTGAAATCCAAGTGTGCATTGAAAAGTATTTGTTCGACTGAAATAATATGTATGCATTGGCGTGTTGTTTGAAAAAGGTTCGGTTTTTATTAATAAGAACAAACAATTTTTGTTTGTAAAGGAAGGCAATAATACTTTTATTATTCATCTCTTTTTGCACATACTTTATACATATGAGAAAGATATCACGAATAGATATCCAATTCACATTATTGATAAATCATTTAAAGAGCATTTTTGAATTCAAAGAAATGAAACAAATTCATTATCACAGCATTAAGGAAATAAAGAAACAATTAGATAAATCTGCACTGAGAAATGTCATCGCTGAACCTCACGTTCACTGGATCATTAATGGTCAGTTGGCTTAATGAGTGTGTTCCTTCAAATAACACAAGCCGTTTTGAACGTGTGCAATACTCGCTCACAACAAAACTTGTCTCACTTCCCACTATCAATGCTCAGCTATCAGATGCGCCAAGCAAAAAACGAACTCATAATCTGAAGTCTACGACATCAATCATTCAATCGCAATGAATGATGCTGTTGACAGTTGATCGATCAATCTCCTTCACTGCAATCGTTCCCCTTCGACGCTTCCCAAATCTGCTCACCACTAATTCACCAATGAAACCTTCGATTGACGAGTCGGAAAAATTTCTCATTTTCAGGCTCGTAATATTCGCGTAGACATCGCATCACATCCTTCCGCACGCGCGGATGGGCACGACCTTTGGTTTTGCCAAGACAATGCATTGTACCATCAGCACGAAGAACGCATGGGAATCCTTTAATTGGATCGGTTGCGAAATCCGATGGTCTTACGGCTGAAAATCACACATTATAGTCATAATCACATGGTCGAAAATGACGATTAAGATTAACTGAATTGTCATTTTTATATAATCTTCCTATGAATCAGTTAGGAACCATGCTTATCCAGAACTATCGATAAACGCAGAACCGATCTTTCAATTATTTATCCAGATCACCGTACCAGAACTTTACTCCAGCTTACATAACAATACAACGGGAATAAATCGGGTGCCCCAAACGGACAAAACCTATTGTTCTATCAAATTGTTCTATCAGTAAGGAATGATCTTTTTCGGTGAGTGTATCGGCTACCATTGTCCATTAATTTCAGGGCAACCGAATGTTCCCGATGGGTCAGTCGCTAAGCAATATTGGTGATCAATTGACTGCTAGACAGTTTAATATATGCTATTAATACAGCAAAACTTAATACAGATACCATTTATTCAATCTTTCTAAGCATATGAGCACTTCAATGGACCTTTACATTAAATGTTCTGCGCAATAATACGAGCTTGGAAAAATACGTCTCATAAAACTTAAAATATGCAAGTTCTCATGAATGCAGTTTAATCCAGTGATTCGCATTTCCGTATCCATGAGAAATAAATGTTGCAAAAAGATTCATATTGAGGCAGAAGAAAGTTGGAGAGCATAACAAAAATTAATTTGGAAGAATCATAACAATAAGAACAACAACAATACTCACTTGGCTTAACGTTTAGAAATTTCTCAACTGCACGAATTTCAGTTGCTGGATTCGTGATTAAGCGTTCACCGTCCACGAAATGTATTCGTTCGAGTGTGAAATATTGTAACCATTTCTTGATATGTCGATGGTAAATACCAATACGGATTGCACCCCACGAAGCGTTAATCACTGTTCGATTGAAAGCTGTAGAAAAAAAGGAACTTATCGACTTTTCAATTCATTAACCCAACAGCTAACAATACAGTTACTCACAATTCAGCAGCATCACATAGGTTACCAACAAATGTTTCGTCAGTTTTTATTACAGCAAATTTGAATTGAACGGTAAACTTTTGGCCACAATTATTGAAATTCAAGTGACACAAAATATTTTGTTCTGTTAAAGAACTGAACATCACTGAAACTTGAAAGTTTCCTTTAGAAGTGTCTGAATGCTAGCTGAAGAACTGAATATTTAGATATTATGTAAACTTTAGTTAAGAGCGGATTGCTTTATCTTATCACCTGAACAATTATTCGTGGAATGATCACCAATAGGTAGTCGCCGCATTGCCATAGCTTCAAAACTCGGCATCGATGCGCTCCGTTTTCGTTTACTCACAGCTTGTGTATAGTCTAAATGTTACTATTATTAATATCATTACTGTTATTATTTATTATTATTACTATTACTGTTGTTATCAATATAATTTTTAGGATAATTATAATAATAATTATCATAAATATCAGTTCTATTATTATTTCTATTATCACTATTATATCACTGGTGGTCAAGGATGTAGTAATTTGGGACGTATTCTGTTGATTGAGTATGCACCTGAAATGGCGCGTGTGATCGGATTGCGTACAACAACGATCAACTTCATATTCTTGTCCAATTGCCGGATCCTTTCTGGTGCCGTTTTGCTGATGAAATATGCTGGTGTCTTTTCTAATGTAACTTGTTCGGGCAACGTTTCAGGCATTTGATTGCTGAAATAAGTTTCAGTTGCATGCGAATATTTCCGAATATGAAAAGCAAATAATTAAGTGCAGAAGAGACTGCTAGCATTGCTCATTAGGAACCATTCATATCCGTCAAATATCAAACTTTTCGGAAATAAGCTCTCATGAGCATTCTGGAAATTGAGTTATTCCTAAGAAGAGTTCACTGAATTTGCTCAGTCACATTCGATCAAGTAACAATAACAGCATTAGTAATTGCAAAAGTACTCTATGTGCTGAAAGAAACAATAATTGTGGTCGAACGAAATCTGTCAAGAATTACTCAGCAAAAGTGTTTTGATAGACACTTTCTTTTGCTTTTCGTTGTTAACGTTCATTGTTCGGTTTGACAGCGATGGGAATCGAATGGTGCATATTTTGGTTTTGAGTTATATTGTGTTGATTAAATAATGAGTGAGACTGCGAATGTTGATGATGATGCGAATAATGATGACAATGATAAAATTGAAAACTTATGCACTCGATAAAACTCTGAATCGTTCAACATTCCACTACTTAGACGACAGATTCTACGACTGATAACAAAACTCAGTTATAGGTCATTCAACGAATGATATATAACGTACTATGATAGCTTATCACATCTATCAATAAAAGGTTCATTAGTATATTAGCACCGTCACATTCAAATGCAATAAAACATTTCCGGCTTCAAATTATTAATTCTTCTCATACCAGAT